>OY998261.1:58627500-58632500 GCA_963922045.1 Persicaria maculosa | reverse complement strand
AAACGGCCAAATAAAATGCGTCCCAAGCCGAAATATCACAAGTACCGCCTCGTCCCGGACCATCACAAGGAAAACTATAACCGAAATCCTTTTTATCTGGCATTAACTTGGAACCACGTGCATCTAATACGACTTATGCTCAGTTCTATTCGGGACAAGCTCTTCTTTTTTCATAAGAAAATGCTAAATAGTATCAATTTCTCCCATAATGATATCTATGCTACCTAGTATTGTCATAATATCAGCCAATTTCATTCTTTTAACTAATTGAGGAAGAATTTGTAAATTGATAAAACCCGGCGGGCGAATTTTCCATCTCCACGGAAAAGAACTCTGATCTCCTATCAAATAAATTCCCAATTCGCCCTTTGGAATCGCCATAACAAAAATGGAGAAAATGTTTCCTTTCAACTGACGACTATCAAAAATTTATAACTTAAAAAAAAGTATTGGTGTATATATTCATGTATTCCTTCAAATTTTGAATGATTTTTATAATATCGCCGCTTGTTTTATAGCAATAGTAATTAATCGTTGTTGTTTCAGAGTCAATCTATTTACGCGCCTAGATAATATTTTAAGATGCGGACTACCTGCACCTGGACAGAAAGACCCTATGAAGCTTCACTGTTCCCTGGGATTGGCTTAGAATCACGAAATACTATAGTTCTTCCATATGATTCTATAATTTATTCATTTATTCAAAAGTAATTCGCGAGATCATGCACTTTTCTTTACTAGTTATACCGAAAAGCGGTGCAGCTGGTTGAATCCAACAGATTACTGCTTTGCTGCTTGATACTGAAGGCTACAGCTACAGTTGCTGTCCTAAGGGCAGTTCCTGTTGGAATACCCGTTAGAGTTCTTGTTTGGCTACCCGAGAACCATAATCTTTCCTAGAAACTGCTTCTACGACGATAGGCATAAAAGCATGATTAGTTCCACAAATTTCACTGCACTGCCCATAGTACCTATTCTTTCACCGGACCCCGCTACTAATAAAGATGTTCACTTTTTAAAATATCCGAGATAATGGATGTAACCCAAAAAAAGATTCATAAGTGGTTGTTAATGGAGTTGAAGTTACCAAATTCTGAGGAGTCGGTATTAATTTATGCCCTATCTTCCCTTCCCGGAGTTCCTTCTCCGGGGGACTTTGTTTAAATTATTTCGTTTGCTTTTTTCCAATCTTCGATCTCATTGGAAATACTATAAAGACAGTTCTTATTTAATATAGCTATTTGTGCAAGTATTTTGCGATTAAGAATCAACTGTCTCTTGTACAGATCATTTATAAATTAAGAAGAATGGCTTTTTGGTCCCTTTCGTCCAGTGGTTAGGACATCGATCAAAATAGGTACAAGCATCCATAGAGTCCCATAGACTTCTTTTAAGGATTCTATTTACTGCAACGAACTCTTTTAAATAAAGTGTATTTTGAGTTAGCAATTTCTATTTTTTTCTTTCTCTCCGCTTCAGGTCGAAAATAAAAGAGTTGCTTGAATAAAAAATGAACACAAAAGGGGGGTTCACTAGAGCCGCTTCAGGTGCTAACCATACGGGCACTGCCTCTTGACCTCTCGTGTAAAGTATATTACAACCGTTTTAAAACTCAAAGGAATTGACGGGGGCCCGCACAAGCGGTGGAGCATGTGGTTTAATTCGATGCAAAGCGAAGGTTTTACCAAGTTCAATGTTAGCCAGATTAGTCAACATTTATATGTTTCGATGCAACAACAAGATGTTATTTGTAACAAGTAGTTTTGTTGGTTGGTTAATTGGTCACATTTTATTCATGAAATGTGTTGGCTTGATATTCGTCTGGATACGGCAAAAGCTTTGGAAGAAGCTTGTACAGTTTGGGAAGGGGTTTTGATTGATAAAAAAGAAGTCAAAAATCGAATGCCTTGAGCACTGAAGCCGGAAGGAAAGCCTTTAAGCAAGCCCCTAACTTCATACTAAATTTCCAGCCTTTGCCCTCTCAAGCAAGATAAATGGAACCAAATGCAATCAATCGTCAGACCGCCGAAAGTCACTCTTTCTGTTTAGCTTTTCCAGGCAAAGTGGCTCTATTTCATTATATTGCATCCATATCCCAATTACATTCATTTAAGATCTCTTTTGTGTCATTGACATAAGAGATCTCGTTTCTAGTCTATCTCTTTCTATTTCTATCTAGAAGCCTTTGCACTCGAGGGCCAATCTCCGTCCAGCCCGAGGAAACCTTTGCACGCCTCCGTTACCTTTTGGGAGGCCTACGCTGGGCTCCGAAGAAAGAAATGGAGGTTCCCAATGCTTGTCCACGCCCAACGAGATGCACCAACCTCGGGATGCTTTACTCCTAACCCCTAAAGGTTCCGAGACGGAGCTTAACCTGAGTCTCGGTTAAGAACGGCGATGATCTACGTTTCAATCAATATACAATATAAATAAAACCCGAAATACTTCTCCCGAAAGGCCCCCCACTACCATATGAGTTGGTCGGAAAGGCAGATAGCCAAGCCAGAGGTGACGGGAGAAAAGCAAGGCAAGGGCTTAGCCCGAGCACGGAAGACAAAGCAAATCGAGATTCTTCTAAATAAAAAGGGGGTGACTACACCTATCTAATCTAACAACAGAGCTAGCGAACTACAGCTCGAAGCCCAAAAACGGGAAGAGCGGTTTTAGTAGTTCCTTAATACCTTTTTACTAATCTATTTCTAGTAAAGCAACTTTCACCTGGCTAACATGTTTCTAAGAACCGATTCTGCCCTTTCTTACACAACTCCTAATCTGAGACACGAGAAAAGGATGTGTAAAATTACCTTTCTTGTGTCAAATAGTACTGATTCGTGACAGCTTTCGTTAAAGTCCTGGTACGGAATGATTTGGACTACAAAATTCAACCAGATTATAGAACAAGATTTGATAAATAATAGTCAACAAATTGGAATTCATTTATCAACAGATTTTTTTCTCCCGTTTGAACTCATTTCTATAATTCTTTTAGTTGCTTTGATAGGTGCAATTGCCATAGCCCGTCAATAAAATGAAAAATCTTGAAAAGCATCCTTCCAAAGCAATCAAATTCGATAAATGTTGGTTGATCGTATATTTCATTATAGTTCTATGATTCAGAGTATCGTTTCCCTTGAGTTCATTTGTTTTTGGTTTAATATGGTATCGATAGCAATAGCTGTTTTTCCAGTTTGTCGGCTCTCATTCAAAACCGTGCATGAGACTTTCATCTCGCACGGCTCCTAAGTGAAAAAAGAAAGAAGAACTCATCTTCTTTCTGCTTGCTGTTGCACCAGGAGCTGTTGCACTAGGCGCTAAAGAACGAAGAATTTCTTTTACATATTCATCCAGTTTATCCGCTTTTTTTGAAATGCTACGACAAAAAATGTATTTTTCTTTTTTAGTCGTACCTTGTGAATGTAAGACCCGGGGTCTTAAGAGGCGCCAGCCCATGCCACCTAGCCCTCTCAGGTCCGTTGTCCTCACTTGGAGCCTGAAAAGGAAGAGCTCTTGTAACATGGGTAGGGCTTGAATCACTTATAAATCACTCCCAACATCCTTATGATATCCGATGTGGGACGGGGGTATTACAATCTCCCCCACTTAAAGCACTGACGACCCCGTCAGGCCCAAGGGACTGCCCTCCGGGAGGAGCGTACCCGAGCATACTGTCAGAGTACCTCCGGGCCCAGAGTCGGCTCTGATACCATCTGTAAGACCCGGGGTCTTAAGAGGCGCCAGCCCATGCCACCTAGCCCTCTCAGGTCCGTTGTCCTCACTTGGAGCCTGAAAAGGAAGAGCTCTTGTAACATAGGTAGGGCTTGAATCACTTATAAATCACTCCCAACATCCTTATGATATCCGATGTGGGACGGGGGTATTACAATGGTTAGAAGAGTTGTTTGGTATATATGAGGTCTTTAGATCTGTAAGACCCGGGGTCTTAAGAGGCGCTAGCCCATGCCACCTAGCTCTCTCAGGTCCGTTGTCCTCACTTAGAGCCTGAAAAGGAAGAGCTCTTGTGATATAGGTAGGGCTTGAATCACTTATAAATCACTCCCAACATCCTTATGATATCCGATGTGGGACGGGGGTATTACAATCTCCCCCACTTAAAGCACTGACGACCCCGTCAGGCCCAAGGGACTGCCCTCCGGGAGGAGCGTACCCGAGCATACTGTCAGAGTACCTCCGGGCCCAGAACCTGGCTCTGATACCATCTGTAAGACCCGGGGTCTTAAGAGGCGCCAGCCCATGCCACCTAGCCCTCTCAGGTCCGTTGTCCTCACTTGGAGCCTGAAAAGGAAGAGCTCTTGTGACATAAGTAGGGCTTGAATCACTTATAAATCACTCCCAACATCCTTATGATATCCGATGTGGGACGGGGGTATTACAGTGAATCTGGATCTGGTGCCCCCTCTCAAACGACGGAGCCCAGCTCCAGTTCCTCAATTGGACCAAAATCCACAGAGTGCGAACAAATCTTTTTGAAACTGCAAGTGCAAAAAGGCTTTGCTGCTCTTATTACTACAGAGTCAACTTGAACAATTAGAACTTGAGCCGCCTTTAAGTGTGGTCCATTTTTGGCTATTACAGACATTTTCACAAAGAAATTGTTCAAGACTTATTTTTGTGGGGGTCTCTTCATAAGAATTTTGATGAAGCCAATACCAATTCAATTTGAACGGATTCAAAATAATGCTACTTACTGGCGAGACCATCCATAATGACTTGTCCGAAAGCGAGAAGTAAATCATTCTTTCTCTCAGATCGCTCAGTGATAAAGGAGGTAGGGGTGCAGAGACAGCTAGGGTTGACACAGAAACCTTCTTTCAATCGTATGCCTGTGCTTGACACAGAAAGTCCAGAAATGCTAGCAGGCAAAGATTTACCTACGTGGAAAGGATGATTCATTCGGAAAAAGCCGCCGAATTGGCTTATTTCTTGCGAGTACCGATTGAAGTTTTTTGAAATGAACCGAAGAACATCCATTAGAATCAAAG